>CM040245.1:179002267-179043234 GCA_022545495.1 Chrysanthemum lavandulifolium | reverse complement strand
AAATAATAGTTGATGTAGCTTTATCAATTAAGATTTGGAAAAATACAACAAAAGTTCTATTGTTCCGATGGTTGAGATGTTTGTTAGTGTTAGTAGAGATCTAATGTTCGAATCCAGTAGACTACATTTTTACACAATTTAATCCAATTTTAGCTCATCCAAAGTGTGCTTAGGTGGAATTATGACATGGCGTTATGGGCTTAAGTGGCGATTATATGTGGCGTCTCTCTTATATATAATGTATAGATTTAATTATTTTATGGCAATCACACATGAACAAATTAATTTTGTGGATTTTTTGTGTGAATGTTTTGTGATTCTAGCACACCACTTCACGAATTAGAAGTGTATTCGAGGTATATCTAGAAGCTATAAATACTTTATATATTTAGAGGTAGGTTATAAGGACATTTCTTTTACAGTTTGTACCCCTCATGTTTTTGGGTTTTTTTATTTTTATAATTTTGTTTATATTATAAAACTTTGAAACGGAAAGTGAGGAATAAAAAGTATAAAGTTAAGCAAGTCAAAAGTATTAAATTGCTAAAATACAAAGCAAAAACTGATAAAAATTTATGTTGTACTGTAAACTAAAAAACAAAAATATATATTTTTATATTTTTTTTGTACTTTTCTTGTGGGTTAGAGAAAGTATGTATAATATAACCAAAAAGTAGATTATAAGGACCCTAACTGTAAAAATTTTATTTTATTTTACTTTTTTTGAGTAAATTGCTTTTTTGGTCCAAAAGGTTTAGACCCTAATTGCGAGAAAGTATGTGTTCATTTTTGGTCCCTAAGGTTTAATTGGTTTGAAAGTCAGCGGTGGTCCTTATTTTAAACGTTTGTTGCATGTTTGGTCCCGATCAACATCAAATGATGAAAATACCCCTGTCTTCTTTTGTTTCTATTTTCTTTTCATATTTCTTACATAAATGGTCCATGTCTTGTCTTTGGCTTTACAAAATTCGTCCGCTTTTTTTTTTTTTTTTTTTTTTAACTATTACAATTAGTATTATTTTTAATTCAAAAATATTCAAAAATGTTAAAGATATTCCCAAAAAATTAATTTTTTTAAATAATTTTTTTAAATTCAAGAGAAAAGTACAAAATATATTCGCCTCTTTACGTTTTGTTCGGATTTTACGTTTCGTCCGCTTTTTATGTTTTCGTCCATTTTCTTTTATTTTCAACCGTTTTATTACGTTTTCCGCTGTTTTTATGTTTTCGTCCATTTTTTTACGTTTTCACGTTTTCGTCCGTTGTTTTCAACCGTTTATTTACATTTTCTTCTGCTTTTTACATCTATGTCCGTTTTTTACGTTTTTGTACGGGTTTGTACGTTTTCGTTTTTTATGTTTTCAACCGTCTTTTACGTTTTCGTCCGTTCTTTTTACGTTTTCAACTTTTTTTTATGTTTTCGTCCGTTTTTTTACGTTTTCGTCTGTTCTTTTACTTTTTAGTCTGTTCTTTTACGTTTTCGTCAGTTGTTTTGCATTTTCGGCCTTTTTCTTTTGTTTTCGTCTCTTTCTTTTACGTTTTCGTACTTTTTACGTTTCGTCTAACGTAAAAATAGAGGCGTTTTTAGGCGTAAAAAACGTAAAAAACGTAAAAAGAGACGTTTTTAGACGAAACGTAAAAGAAAACGAAAAACGTAAAAGAGAAGTTTTTAGACGAAACGTAAAAACGTAAAAAAAAAAGAGACGTTTTTTAGACGAAACGTAAAAAAAAAGAGAAAAATACATAAAAAAAATACATAAAAAGCGAAACGCGTTTTTTAGACTAAACGTAAAAACGTAAAAAAAAGACGTTTTTAGACTAAACGTAAAAAACGTCTCTTTACGTTAGACTAAACGTAAAACGTCTCTTTTTTACGTTAGACTAAACGTAAAAAACGAAAGCGTAAAGAAAGAGACGAAAACAAAAAGCCGAAAATGCAAAACGGTGACGAAAACGTAAAAGAACGACTAAAACGTAAAAGAATGACGAAACGTAAAAACGGACGAAAACATTAAAAAAAAAGTTGAAAACGTAAAAGAGCGGACAGACGTAAAAAATGGACGAAAACGTAAAAACGGACGAAACGTAAAAATCCGAAAAAACGTAAAGAGACGAATATATTTTGGACTTTTCTTCGAATTAAAAAAATTATGTAAAAAAAATTTTTTTTTTTGGAATATCTTTAACATTTTTGAATATTTTGAATTAACAAAATAATACTAATTGTAATAGTTAAAAAAAAAAAAAAAATTAAAAATTGGGACGAATTTTGTAAAGCCAAAGACAAGACAGGGACCATTTATGTAAGAAATATGAAAAGAAAATAGAAACAAAAGAAGACATGGGTATTTTCGTTATTGATGTTGATCGCGACCAAACACGCAAAGAAACGTTTCAAACGGCGACCACCGTTCAGACTTTCAAACTTTAGGGACTGAACCTGCAATTTGACTAAACCTTAGGGACCAAAATGCAATTTACTCTTTATTTTTTCTCTTTTATTGTTATTAAACTTAATAAAATGTTAGATAGTTTGTCATTATGCTTAATTAAATTCATATTTGTCACATAAAAAGACATTAGTACTCCTTATCTTCTGCAGCATCCATCACCATCACTTCCGGCTGCCAAAACCACCACCACTTTTGAGCGCGTTTTTTTTTTTTTTTTTTTTCTAAAACTGTGAGTTTAGGTAAATCAATTAATCAACATTACATCACTTCAATCTACCATTTTAACTAACATATTCCCCCATCTATTAATCACATCCCCATATCCTCATCTCCATTGCCACCACCACCTTCGTTGACCGCCACCTCAAAAAAGACGATCATTAATCATGTCGGCTATCCTGTGGACATCTTGATTGGTAATGTCCGGCTCGAATACCATTTCATTTGCAACACTAAATGTTGTGTCAAACTCGATGTCAAAGGGAAGTAAATATTTCATTCAGTGTTTTTAAAATAGTGTATTTTGAACAATTTTTGTAACTATTGTGAGGTAATCATCTTAACATTTTAAACCCCGTTTTCACTTTTAATTCCGTGTATTGCATCCAAATAATCATTTAAGAATCATATTTGGATTTGGTATAGGATTGTTAATTTTGGAGTGAAATTTAGTTGGCCAGAATCTGGGTTTTCTAACCGGAATTTATGATGCGTGACTGAAGTTATATAATGTAGAAGGTGAAAATCGATGAAATGTCCAAATTACCCATAACCATGATGTATAATGAGTGGTTTACGGATTCATAAAGTATGATGAGTTTCAATTGTAAGTACATATAGTATTTATCAAGGTTGTCAAGACGGGATCCTACCTGCGATCGTTTTCGTCTTTCAAGATCGCGATCGAAGATCGGATCGGGATCTTAAGATCCTACTCTAACGTTATTTCTTAATAGTTTATGTAATTTTATACAAATCTACAAATTTAATACATTATAACCACAAAATACTATGAATTTTCATATAAATCTTTGTCTAAATTATGATTATAAAATGTTTAAAAGATTAACGTGTTGTTTTGAATTCTACAAACAAACAACCCATAAATTTGTAGTTTTTAGTTTGTAATCCAGAAAAGAAGATCGGATCGGATTAGATCGAAGATCGTATGGTCAAGATCGGATCCTATAAGATCTTAAACAGAAAGATCCCATGCAGGATCCGGATCATTTTTTTCTTGCAAGATCGTAAAATCGAAGATCCCAAGATCGGGATCGGGATCCCGACAACCAGTATTTATAGTTTTACCCTATATGTAATGGTTGAAATTGTCTAACTTTTAGTTTAATAGGAATACATAAACTTGGTAAAACTTTAGAGACGTAATTTGCAGACCGTCGCGAATTGTGATACAATTCGTGCGTTCTCAAGTAAGATTTAGTCGGGATCAAAGAATATAACATTCTCGGTTGGCGAGAATCAAAAGCTCAAAAACTTTTATTTGTAATTGCCTATTGGCTATAACTTACGAAAACTTGATAAGTATTAAACTATTCAAATTAATATTATAAATGCTCGGATTTTAAGAACCTTTAGGTCATCCACAATGTAGTGATGTGGTATCGTTCAAACAAAACCTTTGAACGTCAGCTCACCATTTAGTAACATTGTGGTCTTCGTATGTTAAAAGAGTGTTCTTCTCTGCTTGCACCTCATTTATACATTTTAACACAGTATATTACTAAATCATAATATCTTTGTTTTTATAACTTTGATAAATTGAAGGATAAAGTCAGATACCTGAACGATCCCATATAAACCTACCTCATATCAAACCAAGTTTACAGGTACCTAGTGACCCGCAATCCTTGATCCTTGCCGGAATGATCCATGTTGATGTGACTATGGGTACAAAACACCACTTGTTGGTAAAACAAATTTGCAATGCTTTGTCTCTTTAATCATATATTTCTATTTAGACTTACTTCAGTTTAGACAAATTTGACCAAAACCTCTAGCCAGTTACTCGAGTGCTTGTTTTGTTAATACTTCTTTCGTCTCAAAATTATTGTTCCCTTTTGACCTTTTCGCTCTTTACTCTTCAACTTTGACCTCAAGTACTTTTGTTTATATTACGTAATACTTGATACAAAATATATGAACGGATTGAGTTTTAAATGTATTTTCATTTGGTATGATTTTTATCAAAATTGTAAAGACAAATAAAAATATTTATACAAAAGTTGAGAAAGAAATAGAAAAAAGTCGATAGGAGCAATAAGCACCACTGTTCAAAAATATATGCTGACGGAAAGTATATATTTGGGCAAAACTTGTGTTTCTTTCTACTCTTAGCGTGAATTTCTTTTATATGGTTGAATACACACAACCTCAACCAGTCCATGCTAGATCGTAACAGATCCGCCAAATAAGAGTTAACAACATGTTCTTGTTATTAGTCGGTAAAAGGTTAAAATTATGGTTACCAAAAAAAAAATAATAAGTGTAATTTTGAGTAATTCTGTAACATGAAACACTTGGTCGACACTCGACACACATGTGGATTGAGTTTGACCATTTGGATAAACCATATTGAGATGAAAGACCAAGAACAAGAAATTATGGGAGAAATGGTCATGTGGCCAAAAACAGACCGGAATGTTGATGTCTTTAAGCTCATGACACCATTATCTTGCATTAACACACTTCACATGAACATTTTCTACTTTTAGGCACATAAAAACAAATGTAATTTCTAAAGAACAAGGGAAGGTTCATGGTGTGTCTTTTATTGGTTCCACATGAGTCTCTCCATATAATATATAGTGTGACAGAAAGGAATAATGGCCTCATGTCTCTCTGTCCTCTTTGATCCATGGAAGAAATGTCCTTTTATGTGTGTATGTATCGAAATATATAGAATCCAAATATCCGATAGCATTCCCCCACTCGATAAACTCTGTTCATACACCTGTTATTAAGTTTAATGTTGTAACTGATTTTCCCAATATTTGTAACCCCAATATAGAGAATACATATGTGCATATCAATGTTTAATTTTCAGAACAGTCTATGTACTAACAATTAAGGTCAAAACAGGTTGTTTACTCACTATAAAGAAGCTGCTATAAAACACAAACACTGAACAATATGTTTGGCAAAGGCCCAAGGTAAATAAGTTTTGCATATAACACATTACTACGTTAGGCATAAACTACGTATACAAAAGCTACATACCTCAAGTCATAAGACAGAAGTTAAATTATTAATGCACATTTTAATGCTTGGTTATCACTCACAAATATTCATCTATAAAACATAGTGGTCCATTCCATCTACCCAATATAGCACAGTTTATATATGTCAACATATCGACAATATGGTCAAACCACATCCCATGTGCACCCTATACATAACATGTGGGATTTTAGTGTCGGGACCTAAACGTAAACATGTATGTACCCTGAAGTTTTTTTCCGTGCTTTTTTGTAATGCCAAAAAAGATAAACTTTTTTCTATTACTGAATCACATACCCTACTCTGGCTTTATAGATCTGCCGCCACGCGATGTATAGTATGGATCTAGAAAGAAAACAGCAATGACTTGCTAAAATTCTTTCTTTCCTAAAGTAGAATAATGATAAGGTTGAAATGCAGTGTTGCCATCTAATTTGCTTGTAAACATGTGCCAATCATGAGATGGTCCTTTTCCTTGATGCCAAAATACAACCATCAGCCAGTTTACTACACCTGCAGCCTTTATTATCTTATATTATCTCAAAACTTGTTTAACATATTCTTAATCTACAGACAGAAAATCAATTAACAAGTCTAATCATTATGAAAAAGCAAAAGACAGAAAATGACATTAGACATCACATGATAACTACTACTAATAAACTTGGTTTCAACAGCAGAGGAAGAATATAAAAATACTAACAGATGAGGTGTCCACATTACATTGGTCAATAAAGGAATATCGATGAATGGTGGGCACGAAAGCGTGGTAGTGTTTTGGGGGTTTAATCTTGATGCACATTTTTAAACTTTAGATCTGACTTTGAGTTTATAATATGAGGTTCTGGTGACATCTGTGGCCTGAAACTTAAAATATATAGTCATACTTGCCTTGCCTTCATATACTTAAAAGCCTCTCTCTTGTGTCTTTCTAATTCACATTCCAATGGAAAACCATCAGTTTCCTAAAATAGAAAGTTTCCTTCACAAACAAATAATGTCATCCTATATTCAAGAAACCACAAAAGGGACACAAGCTTTTTCAAATTCCAGCATTTGGAGCGATCTTAACGGTTCAATATCTTCATCGTCGTCATCACCACTAAACGGATTGCCGCCTTATTTTCTTGAAACCTTCTCACAACATAACCAACCTTCACAGCCTTTTGAACCATCTTTACCACCTTCACTAACAAACACATCAAGATTCCCGAACCTAAGCCTACTTTTAACTGAACCCAAACCTTCAACTAGTGTGCAGTCGGGTTCTAATGGCTACTGGTTAAGGGCTATGAAAACTCAGCAAATGAAGTATACAGGGAAAGGAATTGTCGATACTACTCTCAGAAAGACTTCCATTTGTTCGCCAGGGAAGCTGTTTAGAGGAGTAAGGCAGAGGCATTGGGGAAAATGGGTAGCAGAAATCAGATTACCAAGAAACAGAACACGGGTTTGGCTTGGGACTTTTGAAACGGCAGAAGAAGCTGCTTTTGCATATGATACAGCTGCTTATTTGTTAAGGGGCGATTATGCACACTTAAACTTCCCGAATTTGAAGAATGAACTAAAAGCTAATTCAATAAATGGTCATACTGCTGCTCTTCTTGAAGCAAAGTTACAAACTATATCATCTAATAAGAAGGTTAATGATCAAATATCACCACCATCCACAGAAATTACTCTATCAACGATGGAAAACCATGCGGATTATGAACTGGAAAATGAAAAAAGCAAGAAACCAGTAGAAGCAGGGGAATCAGATGTCGTGGAAGGGGTTCAGTTAAGTCGCATGCCATCTTTAGACATGGATATGATCTGGGATGCTATTCTTGTGTCTGATTCCTGACTAGATATGATGTTTTTCCTCCTTATAGCACAACTTAAAACTGCTTTTTTCTTTCTTTTATTAGAAGGTGCTACATTTTTCATCTTCTATTCCAAAAATGTTGCATTTTTGTTACTTTATATTTCTTAAATTTGATTCCAGTTTTAGTTTTTAGTAGGTTTCATTTTTTGTGTTAAAATATTTATTGTGAAAGTTTGACTTTATATTCAATTTTATATGTGATTCTTAATTGTGGTAGTCACTTTCAACTTTAGGATTTTCTTATGGACCCTCTAAATTTAAGCATCTGCTTGTGCAAAGTATTTGGACCCACATTAGGAGTGGACATCACTCTTGATATATGAGTTATAACTTTCTATAACCATTCAATTATTTTGCTTCGACATATAATGCATATACCTAGTGCCTATAGTTGTATATTTTGTTTTACATGTCACTACAGAAACATATCATTCTGAATAGCTTCACACAAATATCTATAAAAAGCTCCATTTGGTAGGAAATAAACACTATGTCTACCGACATATTAATCTTACCAATGCAAACAAAAAACATACTTAAACTTTAAAAGCAACGTGTGATAAAATAAAAAGTTAGCAAAAAAAAAAAAAAAAATCGAACTATTATTTCTCTTATGTCAAAATTGGGTCTAGATCAAGAACGGATCTTTTACCTTTGCGTACTTGTTTAATGTTCCATACCACCCAGGAAATACGGTGGTTGAGCGTCTTTAGCATTTTTCTCGACATTTTCTTCACTAGTAACCAATGGCCTGTTTTCAACCAATCCATCAAAATTCACCAAATCTTGCTCTTCGTTGTCAACTAATTTTGTTGTGTTTACGCCATTAATATCAGGAATTATTAGATCAGCATCAGGAATCTTTCCATCTTGCTTTGACTCGTTATCTTGGAAACATGCCGATTCATGTTCCGTGATTAATGGTTCATTCTCTTGGCCTGGCTTTGATTTTTGCTGAAGAGATCCACCAAGAAATACCGATTTCCCATTATCTTCAATACTGAACGATAATTTATTCAGCTTCTCCTTTGGCTTCATTTCTATGTCAAAATTTTCAGCTCCCATTTCAAGATTTAAGTGCTCCTTAGCTGTCGTTATCTCTTCGCCTTCAAAGCTGCTATTGTCATCCTCGCTGGAACCAGAATTCGGCTCGGGTTCATGAGAGTTTCCATGAATATTTTCAACCAATATATTTGTGTCCACCGTATAATATTGTTGTTGCAAAGGCATTGCATTGGTTAAAACTTGCTCTCTCTTGATACCCTCTCTATAATGCTCCATTTCGCTTTTGTACCGTTCCTTATCTATAACCGCTTTTTCCTGGTAAACCTGAAGCATCAAACAATCCATCACATGTTAACACATGAAAAAGAATGGAATTTAGCTATTTTTATGTTGCATGCTCACCACTAGAAGCAGCAATTTCAACCCTTTACTTGAATGGGTCAACTCGGTTAATGTTTTATCTATAACGGGCCAACTGGGTAACAAAAACAAGATAGCTAAAAGAAAACGATTCAATGGGTTGGATAAGTTAAACGGGTCAAAACTTATTATTAAAAAAAAAAAAAAAAAAAAAGAAAAAAACCTTTTATCATTAGTAGAATAGTTGACACGCATAATATTTAATACTTGTACGAAATTTGAACATAAAGTTATTTGGTCAACTCAGCGTGCTACCAAAAAGACGTTTTGACCCGTTTCCCAACCTAGCCGGCTCGCCCAATCTGACCCGGTACTCACCGCTTTTTCAGACTCGGTTAGTTTGTTCCACTCTTCGCCGATAAGCCTACTGATGGCTCTATCCTTGCCCGTTTGAACTAATTTTAGCCTGGCATGCTCCTCAGCGAAAAAGAAATTATACCCACTTCGGTTAGGTTTTGGATGAGCAGGATCCCTCTTTTTAATCTCAGATTTCTTCCTACGTCGACGCCTACGCCTAATGATGGTTGAGTCCTGAGTTACTACACCCTCGAGTTTTGGTATATCATATGATGGGGTTTGCACAGTCTGATAAAGAACGCCTTGTAGGTGCTCTCCACCTATTCTCACAGTACAAAGATACCCACTTTCGAATTTTCCATCAATTATACCAGACACAGGTAAGCCTATTGGTGATTCTGTAGAACCTGCAATGTTGCACTCAACAGTTTTGAGTCTTGTAAAACAATCTAAAAAAAAAAAAAAAAAAAAAGTTCCAAGCAAACAAAAATAATTTAAGGGGTCTTTGGATTTGTGCTTTCAAAATGATTATCTCATTACTGCGAGTTGTGGTTGGAATGATAAGTTTTATAGTTTGGATAAACTGATCCTCCTTCTGATTCTCATATTTGTTTTTAACATTCTGAAAAACAGAATATGCAACTGTTTATATGATTATTAGGGGGTTGAAAAACAATTTTGGATACTCGGTTTGATAGGTAAAATTAAAATTACCCAACGCCCTTATTTTAACTCCCATCTCACAAGATGTGTCTCCTTTTTTCATTTTATGCACTAAATTTTTTAACGCTTGATGCACTCAAACAGCTCCCTCAACCCATTTTATTACCGATTACTATCTGTGTCTGATTATTCAAAAATTTTAATTACAAACACCCACTTAACTACTGACATTAAGAATGTAAAAGAGATCATGATAGCAACCTTCAGGTAACGACTCTTGTTCTGTTATTGTCCTCTGTCTCTTCACTGGAGGCGGTTGAATTTCTTCTGATGGAGCCATCGGCTGTTTCAGAGGATTCATTTGAACTTCAAGTGATGGAAGCAATGCTGTACTCATTCCAGATGTTGAAGTGGGTGTTTTTTGTGTACTCTGCCAAGTATCTGAAGAGAACGACATGTTTAAATACGTAAACTACTAAATTACTGATGGAGCTTAAATGTAGGTATACACACCAGAAGGAACAGGAGTCCATGCTTTCGCCTTAAAATAATAAACTTGTTCAAAGTGGTGAATCAGTGACATATAATACTTTCGCAAGATAAAGGAAGCATTTGTAGCCGAGGGTGGAAAGCTGAAACAATTCGTCACATCCCTCCATTTCTTTTCTTCAAGAACCTTCAGTTTGATCAGGATAAGGAAACAGTTGATGAAAATGATAAAAAGTCATTTTCCATGAAAATAAAAAGTTCGTGAAATATAATAGCATGAAAAAAAAAGGGTACCTTTCTAATGCCTCCACGAGAAGTGACCTCCAAAAATAGGCGATGCAAGTCTAGATCCCTGCCACCAACTATAGGAATCCTGCAACAAACAATGCAGTAGAATAAATCAATCATGGAACTGGGGAATCTAGGAACGACCTTACTTGAGTAACTCATAAAGCATATAAAATCTAAGAGGGTATATGCATCTGCATTTTTATAAGGATATTCAATGATCATTGATTCATTGAGATAACAATAGCAATGAAACTGGTTATTGAATATAGTGTTTGGATGTGCTACTGCTGTTTGAATTTGTAATAATAAGGTAAGTGCATATTTGAGTGTGTAAAAAAATCTGTTTATTCAAGAAAGCAACAGATAAAATGACCAAATGATAGTAAGAGTCTCGAACACTAAAAACTTATTCATGCAACTATTCAGTTCCAAAACTCAAATCCAAACACTATCGTTTCAGCAACCTTACTTCACAAAGAAAGGAACAGAAATAATTTTCCTGATTCCACTAGCATTATGGCGCATCGTACTGTATGCATTGACGGAGCTCCATAGGGCAGGCAGGGTCATGGCCCCCAAATATTTGAGTTATTCTTAAAGATTTAGTATTATATTTGCAAAGTTATAAGTGATATGTGTGATTTTACATTATGGCCCCTCCAAAATTTTGAAAACCAAATACATAAAACGAAAGGTTATATTGCACATGCATGAAAGTCATAATGTACAAATATCTTTATAAATGCATGTACTCTACCATTAACGCCAAGATATATGTACATTGATCACATTATTTTAAAAGAATTTAGCATATCAAATTATCCAATGATCATGCTATCATCATACAGTATATAATACTAAATTAATATCCAACTCTCTAAAAAACTATATATACAACAGATTTTATAGGCTTTGAATCGGCAATGTAACTATGCAAAAATCCACATTGGCACTTCGCAATAAGATGTTAATAAGTTTTTGCAAACATGCAGAGAACTTGATAGTTTCCATCGTAAAAAAAATCGCTTAAAGGTTTGATTTAAAGCCTATAACCAGTGAGTTTGAAAACATAATTCAAAGTCATTGATGTGGTTGAGTTTGTATTCTGCTCTAGCGTTTATTTCTACCTACTGTATTTATTTTTGTATTTCATGCTTTATATATTATAACTAGATGGTGTACTAACGATTTCGGCCCCCCCAAAAAATATGTCCAAGCTCCGTCCCTGACTGTATGTCATGTATAGTGTACAACATCAACTTCACATAACTATTACGCTTTACTTAAGGGTTATAATGGTACAAGCTTACTTAAATTTAGTCCCCATGGTAGCATGGAATTTCCCAAGAGTATCCATGAAGAATTTAGGACTGGATATAACATCTTCATACCGGCAGACTGGAGTTGGATATAGATTATACTGCATATTGTCTTTGATTGGAACCGAGCTTTTGTTTTCTGTAAAAGAACACGCTGCCATTGCCCAGTTCAAAGCCACTGCTTTAAAATTCTCCTAATATGTCAACGACCCTGGTCCTTTACTAAACACACAAACAGAACAAAACAAACTCAATCCAAGATGTTTAACAATTCTGTTTCTCTTGACCCCAAATTTAACTAATGGCCTTAACATGAATGTAAATCAACGAAGAAAAAGATTTGATATACAAGACCAATAACAAACAAGTGCAGAACTGCCTTAAATTCATGCCAAAAGTCATAAAGAACATTGTCACATTTATAGAGTACATATTTTCCGTTTGGACCAAAAATTTTATATTTCACATTGTAGGATACAGTAATCTACTTATTTGATTATTTCAAAAAAGAGAAACATTCAAGACTAGCAGACCCAAACCAATTCATCATTTTATGAGCATCCAAAAGACAAGGTATCAACGAAGCAAGGAACAACCACTAATCCACCATCTTTAAAAGTTTCATCACCAACCATTTGTTATTTGTTCCAGAAACTGTATGCAAGTTATTTGTGACATAAAAAAGGCCCAAAACTGGGTACTATTTGCAGGTCTACATGCACCATATCTGTTTTGACAATCTAAACATATCAAATCTACTTTGGTACATAAAAAAATGTCATATGACACAATATATACATCTCTCAATGAATTTTAACTCGCCAACATAATAAATTCTTTAGCTTGCATATTTAAGTTGTCTAGCATTATCATGTTCCAATTTATCAATTACAGCAAACAGTGTAACTAATAAATGGATGTTTTTTTACGTAGGATTATATATGTCAAGAAAAAAAATGACATAAGACAGATCTGTCGTATAGGGCTATAATAACTAAAGTGAAGCAACAACATTATGAATTAAATCTAAAAAACAAAAAAGAAAAAGAACCCCTGGTATTATTATTAAAAACATTACACATTTGATGATAAAACAGTCATGTGGTCATGTTTTTTTTATCATGTGGGTCATCTTAACAAACATATTCATGAATAAAAAATGATGAAAAAATAATAACTCACCAAAGACAGTGACATGAAAGAATTTGCAGAAATGGGGTATAAAGCTTTTTAATGGAATATGAAAGAGTTAATACTTTTTTTTATATAGTTTATGATTTGTAAGATATGAAATGTTTGTATGTTTGATGGGCTTTTTGTATTAGTATGTTTATTGAGAATGATAATGAGGTTGAATGATTATTACTAAAAAGTGAATTTACTAATTTGTTATTTAAATCATTGGTTTTAAATTCATAGTTATCGAATTGTGATGAGAAGATTACGGTAATTTGGTAAGTTTATTAACTAAATTATCTCGTTTTATTTGTGGGTTATTGTTTCTTTGTTTTTATCACCATTAAATTAAATTAAATTATCAAATATAATGCAAAAATAGGTGGTTAGTTATGATTTGGAAGTTACCATCTATGCATTTCTGTGTTAAAAGACTTGAATAATAGGGATTTAACATTTAAAGAGTATATAACTTTGTAACATTATCACGTATATCGTAATGCATATTTTACTCTTTGGTTAAGGACCAAAAGATCCACTATTATAGTGAGATATCATATATGTTTAGCTTACGAATGAAAAGTCATTAAGAAAATTGAAATGTAACTAGGTACAGAATATTCACGTCCATATATAGTTACTAGATAGATAATACCTAAAATTTTAAAGGGATTAAGAGAACTTGCACACCAAGTTAAACTGTTGTATCTAAATAGGCTTAAAACCTTGGGCCGTTAACACATTTTAGGTGGTTGGCGAGTTACGGTCAAAGTCCATGTCTAGATTACTTGTTTAGGCCCGTTTGATTTTGGATGGATTTGGATTTGAGCTTTTTTTTTTTTTTTTTTTTTTTTTTTACGACATCAATTTATTAAAGAAAAAGACTAGCAATGAGCTAGCATTACAAAAAGAGATTAACCAATCGGTCCAATTCTGAGACATACGACCTCCATGTTTAAGCCAGGAAAAGAAAACATACGAATATTATCAAAATGTCACTTTCTCAATTCTAAGAGTTAAAAGTGGCGTTGTTATAATACCGTCAGTGAATCACAAAGTAGTCGCGAATATGACATACAAACGACGCTTCTTTTCTCTGAGACGGTCACGAGCTCCACCAATCAAAGCCAATGAATGTTGGAATAAAAATAGGAAAAGAATTATCACACCACGCGAACTATTCTCTAAATATTTTGGCGACCACACATTCAAAGAAGATATGTTGATTAGATCCCACCATTCGCTACAAGATGGGCAAGAAATCTTGAATTTTTATACCTCTAGGAGAAAGTTTAGACGATGCGGGAGCTTGTCTAACTTCAAGCGCCACAAGAAAATATTCACTTTACGAGGAAGGGATTTGTCCCATGTAGTCGAGGAATCCAATGAGGGCAGAAGATGATCGTCAATAAGATGACGTAAAGCGCCACCCGTGAAAATGCCCTAGTCATCCATAGACCAAACGCACTTATTGATATCGACTTGAACATTTAAGTGGCTGATCTCGAGTAGCAACTCGTTGAAATGGGTTGTATTGCGAACTCCAATGTTGTTGGACCAGTTCTAGACACAATGCCCATTAAATTCGGTCCATGGTCAAACAATTATTGTCTTGCTCTAATCGAAATAACCTGCTGAACCTGGAACTTAGAGGCGAGGGACCGAGCCAATGTCTTTCCAACCGCAACCCACTTGAAAACGAATGAAGTCCATAGAAAGGATATTGCTCGAATGTAAGTAGTTAGAAGAACCAACGATCTTAGCCCATAACCCGTTATGAATGCATGTAGTTACAAATGTTTGAAAGTAAATAAAGAAAAGGAAAATTTGTATTATTTTAAAATACGCATATCATCTTAATTGATAGAGTTGAAATATATATTTTTAAATAAAAATAAAAACACACGAGCAATCATATTCATTATGTGACTCGGAATTTTTGAAAACTTAAAAATATATATTTTATTGATATAGATAATCAAAACCCTTGAGACTACTTAGAATTGAGATTCGGGGATGAAAGAGGTGCGTGTTTGGCGTGAGTCCAAAGAGAAAGTACCAAACAATTGATATTGGATACCTTGCAGCCTAAAGCCCTTTAAACCCACATACCAAACACACCCTTAGATCCTAACCGAGCACCTCTATTGGGTGCTGGCGATCATTCTAAATTAGCGTGTTGAAGTGGTCTAGATTTTAGGACACCTTAATGATAACTTTGTCCGTTATACAACTTGAGCCCTCGCCGATTAGGTGAGGTGTTTTAAGGACACAAGCGTATCTACATATTACTCTACATTGATATTGCATTAGACATAATAAAATTGTGTACCAACAAGATGGATAAAAAAAAATAGCATTCAAAAATTTCTTACACACCAACTCATTTTTGTATCCAACAAATGCTGCATATGGTTTTCTGCAGTTTCCCATAGGAAGCCTAGAAATACATAATAACGAAAATGTCTTAATCCTACTAAAAAATGGTGATTACTTGATTGAGAAATAGATGATGCTACAAATGGTAATACAAAGTGTATAGTATAGAACAAGTGAATGAAGCGTGCAATTTGCAGTAATCTAAAAATGAATTTCGCCTGAATTATTACGAGTGTTTTAAGGATACAATAATCAATTCAAGAATAAAAACCTTTTCGAATTGATCTTTATGATGGATTTAATGCCATATATATAGCGTGTGAAATGATTGCAGCAACCATTGCAACTTTTCAAAAATACCGTTATATATTATAACTGCTAAAGGAACGTTGTATTAGTTTATTAATCGTCACATGAAAACCTAGGGAATTGATATGTACACATATCAATTTGATTCATGCACATAAATACAAATGTAAATAGACTCTTATGCCCTAATGTAGTTTTAACCCTTTTCTATACCCTCATAGTGAGAAATTTATTGTGCCTCCTTTATGTGTTTACTGATAAAATAAACGTCCCCATTGAATCCTTCACATGTATAGAAGCACAATTGTTTGATTTATCTTTTAAAATATTAAACGAATTGATTACTATGATTTTGTATACATCATGCAATTGCTTTTCATTTTATTACTATGATTTTATAATCCCAAACTGGAACTTGATGTTGTGACATTATGATTTCCTGTTGTGTACTTGAGTTTGTATGTATAACAGTATCCATACTTGCACATACATGACAAGGAGTTCCTATGAGATAGCTTTTGTTTCTAATATCCTTATTAGTTGTGCTATACTATGATGTATTCTGAATTAATTTACTTTTCTTTAAGTCAAATTGGCATTCTATGGATCATGTGTTAACAGATTGTGTTAACAACTTTATCTTAATGTGTTTTGAGGGATAGGTTTAATGTTTGATGTTGTTATCTAAGTATACATTGGTTTTCATTTTCTTTTATTAACCTCATGAAATGAATTGACATGACATATGTCTGTATTGAGTCAATTTTCTAATTCATGGACACTAAAGCATACAAAATTGAGGACGAAGCCATTGGAAAAATAAATTACGGAAGGAAACCACATAAATGATTTGGTGGAAGTATTAGGAAAAATTAAACAATGACTAAAATATAAAGGAGGGCATAGTGGTCTATCTACAATTATATTTATGTGTATGAATCAATTTGATATGTGTACATATCAACTTCCAAAACGTAATCTTGGTTATTGAAAAATAATTTCATATTTTTAATTAGAGCCAAAGAGGCTCAAAGCCCATCTTTGACCATTTAATAATCTCTAGTATGCTCAATTAAGCATAATGATGCCTATAATTAACCATTAAGCCCATTCCCATAGACTTCAATTATTTGTTAGTGATTTTGTGAAAAAAACTATATAATGATGCAAATGTTTCATTGTGGTAGCAATGTGAGATAAGTTTTATACTTTTATCATGTTGCAACAACATAAACCTAATTTTTACCCGCACCAGTTTTGACTTTTATCATGTTCCTCCACTGGCCATGGAAGTTATCCTGCGCCGACTCCGAGCTATTCAAAAAAGGTAATTATCCTGTGAATAGTCGGCTCGCAATGTCGGATATGAAACCCAGATATACCCAAAAAAAAAAGCGATATAAAGCTACCGAAAGCCTATCGAAGAACATGAGACTTGGCGCATCTTTTGACCCAACCCGATCAACCCAATTTTGACCGCGCGGTTTGACTTGCATAGCCCGCTCATTTTGCCACATCTACTTTGGACGAAAATTGTGTAAACCCGACCACCGACTAAGCATATACAACCACGTCATCCAATAACCTAAAATATTATAACAAACTTTGGTAACACAATGATAAATGTCTCCATAAGCGCAAAACATAAGTTCAATGAAAACCTAGAACATGCTTATTCCAAAAGAATCACATTGCACCTACTTAATAACATCATATCTCGATTTGAAAATTTAAAATTCTAAGTGTTCTCTCTAATTTGTAAGTGTTGATACATAATCTGGCGCGGGTTGGATTCGACGACTCTCCCTTGGTCGTTCGTCGTCTTCTCGAGCCCTAAGTAAACCTGTCAACAAAGAGAACCGTTAGGAGTGGACCCGAGGTCGTAGCCGGGGTCCACCTCCGACGGTCAAGTTAATGTCGGTGCGATGTGATGAGTTAAGGTTAGAGTAACTCGTCATCTTGTGTATTGTGTGTCTCGAGAAGGAGATCCACCATGTATTTATAGGGCATGGATTAGGGTTTAAGCGTAGAGTGGGCATGTCTGGGCCCGACCCATTCTGGCCCGGTCCGGACTATCGTCCACAAGCCTCCCAAGTTTAGTATGAGATAGCGCATGGCTATATTATGCTAGACTTAAGTTATGTTCATGGCCGCGTAGGTCCAATTAATCATGACGACATGGCCCATGTGTGCTGTGACTCAAGTGTGCGCATGGGACGGACCATCTTCTTGTGACCCAAATGCGACGATGCGCGCTTGGCCCATGACGTTGTCTGTTTAGCGCATATGCTAGGTTTCCGCCACGGTGTGACGAAGAAGACCCGTAAGAAGAACACGTAGTTCTATAGTTGGGGTAACGGTGACATTGCGATTGTGAGAGTCTCACAATGGTGAAAGTGGATCCCGTATCTTTGCATCACGGGTAGGCGTACCTTTTGTACCGATGCGACGCAACATGGTGCGACGAAGACGATGCTACATGGCAGAAGTTGTGTTGTCTTGCGACAAAGAGGTGCGACGAAGGCGTGCTTACATAGTGAAGTGTCTGTTGTCTTGCGACAAAGAAGTGCGACGAAGGCGTGCTTTGCGCGCATTACATCCGTCTTTACAACCGACGGAGGACGTCTCCCTGCGGCAAGATGGTGCGAATATTTTAAATCCGTCTTTGTACCGGCTTGCAATACTTCTTACATACGATCGCTTCCAAATATGTCTGCGTGACGCGCACGGAAACAATGGTATTATATACCCGGTAGCCCCCAAGTTTGATGGTGCTACTTGTGTAGGAGCATTAAACTTAGTTATGCTCGTAAAACACTTAATGCAAACATTAAAAGTATATTTGCGAATCGCAACATATAAAACCTAATGAAGTGAAGCAATATATAGCACATAGCATATGAGCTTAACACATAAGAGAAGTAGCATTGCGAATTACCCTATCGCGAGGTTTTACAAGCTTCATAAATAATAAATTGTTTAAAAAAAAAAAAAAAAAGCTCGGATGAATGTACCGTGACCGCGACTAATAGACGCAGATGGATATATCATGACCGCATAGACTCGAACGTTTGTGGATGATCGCAGATGAACATAACATAACCACGGCCTTTGGTCCAGTGCACTCATGGCGATTGACTAGCATCGTAGTGTTTGCTCGTAGCTAATCTGCGAAGATGTCCAAACGCACGGCCTAACGCGGGTAGATTTATCGTGACTGCGTTGTTCGATCGTGCAAACAAGCGCGGACAGACATACCAACCGTAAAAACAGTATCTGCGCGAATTAATTCGCGGCTAAAATATAAAATAGGTCCGATCGTGCGGACTTTTTCTTAGGTCCGATCGTGCGGACTGTTTCGTTTATATACGATTTATCATGTTTTAACATTTAGCCAAATCACATGGGTGCAAATATCATATTTACGAAAAAGAGATAAAAGGTTTAGAATTAACCGAACGAGATTAAGGACGATCGAATGTGACGTCGAGATGCTCAAAAACGCCATGCATGACTGCCCAATCTGACAAAAATAACGAGGGACAAAACCTTCTAACAAACAAATACGTAAAAGCACATAACTTTTATTAATCGTGGGTTCGTGTCCACGGATGGCGCCAACTTGTTGATCATAATCTGGCGAATTTGGATTCGACGACTCTCCCTGGCCGTTCGTCGTCTTCTCGAGCCCTAAAGTAGACCATCAACAAAGAGAACCGTTAGGAGTGGACCCGGGCCGTAGCCCCGGGGTCCACCTCCGACGGTCAAGTTAATGTCGGTGCGATGTGATGAGTTAGGGTTAGAGTAACATGTCATCTTGTGTATTGTGTGTCGCTGCGAAGGAGATCAAATGTGTATTTATAAGGCGTGGATTAGGGTTTAGGCGTAGAGTGGGCCATTGTCTCACGGGTCGACCCATTCTTGGCCGTCCGGACTATACGTCCACAGTAAGCAAGGTACTGTCAAAAACAGGTTCTATAATCCATACATGGTACTTTGAACCAAAGTATATGAGACATAATACTGATTTTGGATATTCTGATCCCATCAACAAGTCTCAAACTTGCAAAAATTTGTCAAATCTTTACCCCAAAAAAAAAAAAAAAAAAAAAAAGTCTCGTTACAAGTCCCAATATCCCAACTATAAAATACCCGATGGAATTATTTCTCAACTGATGGAAAGGTGACTAACAGCGACGAGGTCCGATCGCCAAAGAAGAGAATGATCGAGCTAGTGCTTTTCAGCCTCAGTTCATTATTTCAATCACAGGTTTCTTACAAAACTCGTAAACCAGGCTACAGGTGACAAACTTGCTAGTCTAGTGTGTAAAAGATAAATACAGATAAGCAAATCATTTACAACACTATTTAACTTTTGATAATCGCTTCGCTGTACAAGCATCACACATCAATATATGCAAGTCATAGTGCCGAGTTTGACTATTGAAAGTCAAAGGTAATAATGAATGAAAATTTAAAAAGAAACAATAAACATGAACTAATTATAAAACTGGAGTATTGCCTCTCCAGGTTTATTCAAAAACATACTACAGCAACTGAATCTAATATTCACAAGAAAAATTCACATTTCACACACACTAAACCAAAGACTACCAAGCTGTTTTAGATTTATCTTGATAGGGCACTACTTCAAGAGCTTTTTTCAGGTCCTGAAGATACACTTCGGCATCGTCTTCTCTTCGTGGAACTCTGCAAAATTATGATATTTCTTCATTAGATTCAACTGATGACATGCCATAGGTCAAATTAACAGGCAAAGTATGGGTACATGACAGTATGACACGCAGATACCGCTATCCAACAATTTAATTGAAATTGCATGCTAACATTACTGAAAATATAAATTTAAAACCCAACCAAAAAAATAAAGAAACTATTTTGCATACAAATTAGGTTGCAGATACTTGAACTTAATAAGCCTTTACTTTTAAGGGTTTAAATTATGATTAAAAATTTTTTGCATATTTGGTGAACACATACTTAGGCTCAGGTCTTATCCTACTTTTAGTGGTTTGACATTAAGATTATAAAACAAATACTAACATATTACAACTCAACTGTGAGAAATCAATATTAATCCAAGCATTACCCAAACGCACATTTTATGGTCTACCAGAATACAATCCATCCTAAACTGACTTGCAACATATGATTCATTACAAGACTCGATTGTGGATAGATTTTCTTAATCACTCGGGTGTCCACATAAGGGAACTAAATTCATTTTTAAGATACATAGAGCTCCATAAGGAAAGTTATGCCAAATACGGGATATTAAAAATTATCATTGCAGGAATTTTCACACAATTTATATGCAAAATGTCAAATTGTTCTACTAACAAAAAAGTCAAATCCACTTCAGTACCTTAGAGGAAGGGAGTGGGAGAGAGGCTTGACGGGCTGTTTTCGGTTCAGTTAGCATTCTGATCTCCTGAAGCTGGCAAGCTATATCTTCCAAAAGTTGCAACTGCAAGCTTTCTTTTTCACGATTATCAATGGAAAAGTTGAGCTTTTCTCTTCCTTCTTGCACGACCCTCAACCTTTCCCTCAGCCAATCCACTTCAGTGTCGAGTTTTGTACGTTCATTATCCAACGTTGATGTGGAATTCCTTCTTAAACTACTCTTTGAGTTTGAGCTCACAGGTGGCAGTCCAACACTACACTCTGAACCACTCCGGTTTTGATCACTTTGCTTTTTAGCTCCATTTACCTTTTCACTCGACTTGGGCCCATGGTCAATATGAACATCATATACACGTGAATCTGTTGCATCATCAGCCTCCATTTCCGACTTTTTCTTCGCCTACAATGGCTATAGTTTTCTCGGGCTCCTCTTCTTTTACCGAGTCAGCGACAGCATCTTCATATAATCTTGCATTTTCATCAAATCAGGATCTTCATTGGAATCTTGATCATCTCCATGATAAAATTGATCATTTTCATGATGGGTCATCTGCCTATACGCTTCAACTTCTTTTTCCAAGAAATGTTTTTCCCTTTCTCTCCTCAAAACAATTTCTTTCATAATA
Source organism: Chrysanthemum lavandulifolium (assembly GCA_022545495.1). Taxonomy (NCBI): domain Eukaryota; kingdom Viridiplantae; phylum Streptophyta; class Magnoliopsida; order Asterales; family Asteraceae; genus Chrysanthemum; species Chrysanthemum lavandulifolium. The sequence continues at coordinate 179,021,279 of CM040245.1, read as the reverse complement.
TTCATTTCTTCTTCATCATAAGCTGATTTCTCTTCAATCATTCGTTGGTACTGACGTAATTCCATCTCTATTGATGCTTTTTCCTCTTGTAAACGAAGAATCATAGACATTGCTTCGTCAGCAGCAGTGGCAGCAGCGTTTCTTTCCTTTTCAAGCTCAACATAAAGCGCTGCTCGAGTAGCTTGCTCATCTTCTAGTTCTCGTGCTAATTGAACAATCATGGAGTCTTTATCAGCTTCATTCACTGGAATCATTTTTATGATATCATTCAGGTTGTATGATTTCTCCACTAGGTGACTCTCCGCCTCATCTAATACCAATCACACAACAACATTAAACATCAAACTTTGGTGTTTGGCATTGCATTTTAAATGACTGTCTGATTTTTAGGGTCATGCAACAAAACTGATTCTGATTATTTACGTGTCATTTCACATGTAGTTTCTTATATAGTATAAATTCGGCAAATATTTAAACAACTGATTATCTAATTATCATAGCCTCAACAAACAATAAAAACCACATCCAAACATTACCTTATATGTCACAGTTAATTAGTTAATCTGATTCCGATTATTCCACATCATAGTATCACTTTCAAAAAGCAATGCCAATAAAAAAAACCGTAAACACAACTTACACATAACGAAAATACTCACATGTACCAGCATTTCCACCAGAAGCGACAGAGCTGCCATCAAATCCACCACCAACTTCCTTATTATCATCATTCCTTCCTTGATCAACAACACAAGTAACCCAATTGGTAGAAGGCGAAACAGAAGACTCTTTACCACTATCAAAACCACCCGTCTCCTACGTCTGAAACCCCCTCATACGATAATTCAACCCCCTTTTCCTTTCACATCAACTTCATTTCTAACTACTTTTCGAGCATCTGATTTCGAACTACAAGACGCCTCACCCTCACCTTCTAACTCCCTAAACCTATTACCATTATCCAAATTCACACCATCATCATTCTCATTACCATTATTAGTACTATTAGCTCTAGAGAAAATGGCATCAAATGGAAACTTTCTAATTACAGAATACTGAACAGATGAAACTCTCTGAGTAGGATAATCAACAAGCAAGTTTCTAAAAGTGGAAATATCATAAGCACTAGGTAAAGTTAAACCAAATAAGCCCAAAATCTTAATAGCAAATAAAGCAATAGCTGATCCACAAAGTAAGAAATAAGCTATAAAAAGATCAAGAAATGCACCCACTAAACTCTCAAATGTCCAAAAGCTTCTGTTCATCTTCTTCTTTTTTTTGTATAAACGATTCTTAATTTTCATAAAGGGTATCCATAAAACCCAAAATCTTGATAAAAACCATTTATATTTCCATAAAGGGTGTCATAAAACCCCTAAAATTGAAATTATGGGTTTGAAAATCTTGATCAAGATTGTAACTTTTGAAGCAAGATTGTTAATTAGCATAAAGGGTATCCAGAAAACCTAAATTTAAATGATTGGGCTGTTTGAAAGATATGTTTTTGATGTGATCTTTTATTTTCAAGGAAAAATTATAATTTTGGAAAAATAAAAAATAAAAAGATATTAATGTGAGATAAATTCGAATGTGATGATATTGTTTGCGAGTGAAACACGAAGCGTTGTTAGTGAGGAGGCACGTGCGATTGGTGTTCTGTATGTTTGTGAAAATGGCTAACCATTTGGCCATGTTATTTATTCACTACAGTACTATTTTATTAACATAAGTTCTTATCAACGTTGCAAAAATCGTGAATCGGTAGTGAGGCGGTAGACCCTCCTGTAACTTGTAATCGGTTTAGGCGGGATTAATCGGTGATTAATCGGATTGGCATTTTTGGCAAGTTTGGGTATTTCTGGGTAGGTTTGAGTATTATCGAAAAGATTTTCCTTAAAAACATCTTGTAATGGATATAAATAGCGACTATAAGTGATTACATGTGTTCAGGGTTGTAAAAATAACGAATTGGTGATTAATTGTATTGACATTTTTACTATAAGTAATTACATTTGTTCAAGTGTTCGTATTTTCGGTAAGATTTTCCTTGAAAAACATCTTTTAATAAATATAAACAGTGATTATAAGGGATTACAACTAATTTACGACGAGTTTAGGGTATTTCGGTAACATTTCCATGTTTTCGGCAAGTTTGACCATCGTTAACCGCCGTTGACCATGGTTGTGATTTGTTTGAACGATTTACAAAAATCGGAAGGTCGGTGGCCCAAGAAGACCTAATAGGTGATTAATCTACCTATAGACCTTTTTTTGTGTTGGTTTTATAGTATAAAACAAGAATGGTGTGCCCGTTGCGTTGCAACGGGTTTTGGGTAATATTTTTTTCGCAAAGTTAAGGGGCCGTTTAGTTGGTGAAATTTTTTTCATTTTTCCAGAAAATTTTTCATATGAAAAAGGAAAAACAGAAAATCCGTTTAGTTACATTTTTTTTCAACAATTTTCAAAAAATGTGAATTCTCATCTCCAAATTTTAACTACAAATTTGAAAAGTTCATTATGTTCTTCTCACTTTTTTCATTCTCACTTTTTGTATGTCAATTTTAATAGGTTTTCATCCGTTTTTACGTTTTTATACGTTTCCTTATGTTGTCGTCCGTTTTCTTACGTTTTCGATTTTATTCGTTTTGTTCTTTTTCGTCCGTTTTCTTACGTTTTCGTCCTTTTTTTTTTACGTTTTCATCCATTTTTTATGTTTTCGTCCGCTTTTTTACGTTTTCGTCTGTTATTTTACGTTATTATCCATTATTTTACGTTCATGCCCGTTTTTTTTACGTTTCCGTCCGTTTTTTACATTTCCATCCGTTTTTTTACCTTTCCGTCAATTTTTTTACGTTTTCGTCTGTTTTTTTTACGTTTTCTTCCGTTTTTTTTATGTTTTTACGCCGTCCGCTATTTTACGTTTTCTTACATTATTTTACGCTTTCATCCGTTATTTTACGTTTCGCCTTTTTTACATTTTGTCCTTTCTTTTACGTTTTTGTCAGTTTTTTTTACGTTTTCGCCCATTTTTTTACGTTTTCGTCCAAATTTTTTACGTTTTCACCATTTTTTTTTACGTTTTTGGCTTTTTTTTACATTTTCGTCCGTTTTTTACGTTTTCGCTCGTTTTTTACGTTTTCGCCTGTTTATTTACGTTTTCGTCTGTTTTTTTTACATTTTCGCCATTTTTTTACGTTTTCGTCCATTTTCATATGATTTTGTAAGTTTTGTACGTTATTATACGTTATCTCACGTGAAAGCGGACAAAGCGTTAAAAATGGACTAAAACGTAAAAATGGATGAAACATAAAAACGGATGAAACATAAAAATGGATGAAAACGAAGAAAATGGATGAAAACGTAAAAAGATGAAAACGTAAAATAATGATGAAAGCGTAAAAAACGACAACGTAAAACGTAAAAACGGACGTAAAACGATAAAAAAAATAAAAAAAAGCGAAACGTAAAATAACGGTGACGAAACATAAAAAACGTAATAAAATCGGATGAAGCGTATGAAAATGAATAAAAGAAATGATAACGTACAAAAATGAAAAAAAAAAAAAAAAAAACGGATGAAAGCGTATAAAACCGTCTGTGGCGTATAAAATGGATAAAAACGTACAAAGATCCAATATGGAATAAAAAAGTTGATTTAAAAAAAATTGAAAAGAGCTTTATCTAAACAAATTTTCATTTTTTGAAAAAGGAAAAATATAAACTCATCTAAACGGGTTTTCTAAATTTTCAACTCTTCTCTAGACAAGAAAAACTAATCCCTTCTATAGGAATTTAGAAACAGAAAAATAAGAAAATTTTTCACCAACTAAACGGCCCCTAACGTTTTTAGTATTTGGATGTTGTATTATACTTTGTCAAAAATAATAATTTAAGATCGTTTGAAAACAGAAAGATTCTTTACATAATCTTGGGATTAATCTTCACCATTCATTTTATTTGATCTAATGGATGAGATTGTTAATCGTTCAAACCGTTAATCGTTAAAAAAATATATATCATTAACGAAGTTTAATTATCTTTCGATAGATAGACTTTGATATCTTTCGACAAAAGAAATTTTTCGTATTTTTCACGTTTTTTAAGTGTTTTCGTTTTGTTTACGTTCTTGAAAGTTGGATTAAAAATCATATATGATAAAACACTAATTTTAATATCACATGTGATATTAGTGTTAAATCATATATGATATTTAATATCACATGTGATATTAGTGTAAAATCACATATGATATACATATCATATCACATATGATATTATATATCATATATGATTTAACACTGATATCACATATGAATATTCAATTTAGTGTTTAATCATATATGATTTTTTTCATGAAAATTTCAATAACGTAAAAAAAATGAAAAAACGTGAAAAAAACGATTTTTTTCTTTTTTTCGAAAGTATATCAAAGTGTCCGTCTATAGAAAGATAATTAAATGCTCGTCGCGACGGTGTAAATATTTTTGCTTAACGATTAACGGTTTAAGAGATATTTAAATTATAAAAAATATGTGAAATAATAAAATGTTTTTAATCTCAATCATTATTTTCTTTTTAAATGAATGGTCGAGATGAGTCCCTTGGTATGTGAGAAAAGTTTGGTATGTAAATTAAATATCCTCTATATTTTTTGGTCAAAATATGGGTAACTTTTTGTTGACTTTCGATACGTGGCAACTATAGTATTTTGAGGTGTAAATCGGTATGCATAAGTTACTGAATTTTTTTTGCTGCTCGAGGCAATATCAGTTCAAGTGGGATGTTATAATTGCAAGTAATGAAAGGAAAGAATCTAATAATTTTCTGAATCGTCTGAACTTGAGCCATCTGAAAGTGAGACTTTGGTAGCTTCCCCTCAAAACGAAAAATCTTCTTTGTTGAGCAGATTCAAAGCTTTCTTTCAAGCTTGCCTTAGCTAGGTGCACAGAGAAGCGCACCATTATCATCGATCTTGCTGCTCCTTTTAAGAATGATCTTTGTGATTCTTCGTCAGGGGTTATATCATCAGATAGAACAGCAACGTATCATCCCACGTTTGAATAAGTCTTTTTATATTTCTTTTCCACTGAATTCTGAAGCGATGCATACCAAAAAGGTATCAAGAGACCACTTCCCCCGAGTAGTAGAAATAATGCAGTTAGTCTCTTTGAATAGAGCTCACGAACCCGAAGTACACATATACCCGAAGAGAGAATAGCCGATAGCACTGAAGTAGCAGATTGAATCACTGATCATCTCTGCGGATATCAACTCCGGAATAAATCATTAAGTCCGATCACGTGAATCTGCAGAACATCCTTGAAGTACATTTCTCTCCCCTGATGATAGTGTATGAAGCTCACGAACCCGAAGTACCCAAATGCCCAGAGAAAGAATAACCGGTAACATTTAAGTAGCAGGTTGAATCACTGATTATCTCTGCGGATGTCAACTCGGAATAAGTGATTAAGCTCTCAAGTGAAACAGCTTTGCGTCCCTAATGTACACATTTCTCTCTCCCCTGATGATTGCGATAACATCGAAATCATCACACACTTGTGTACCTCTTTTATCATCAGAAACTAACTCTTCCATCTCTTCCCCCACATAGTTGGAATAAGAACACTAAACGCCATGAGTTAAACATTGAGTTTCTCTGCGGTCTTTACCTTTGTCTTCCTTGGATATCTTCAATCACTTAGAAGTATTAAGTTCATCAAGTTTACTCGCGTTTAGATGCGTGTCTCCTTTCCCCTTGCTGGTTTTGATACTACAGAATCAACAACACATTATAAGCCCGGATACATGAACTCTTTTGAGAAGAACACTTGAAGTCTTTGTGAGAATCAACTTCTTTGAAGAAGAATATGAGCAAATCTAATTAGGGATTAAATCTGACGTTTCACTCTCCCCCAATTAGTGCTCTCCCCTAAACCGAAAATCTTTTAGATAAATGCCCTGAATAAGAAGAAGTCTTTGGATAATCAAATGCAACTCGTCTTTAGTCTTCTAACATGCAGTAGAAAATGTAGAACAGACTGTAGACTCGACCTTCTTCAAGATTGTCCGATTGGGGAATAGAAAGTTAACATCTTCATCTCACCAAATGCATCCCAATTAACTTGCGTATAGCAAATCCCCTTAACTAAAATCCCTCCCAATCAAACAAGAACATAAAGATGTTCATAAAGGAAATCAGCAATCAGCCCGCAATGAACACTTGAAATGGTAACACTAAACAAACAATCACATTAAACAAGAACATAAGGTTTTTCGGAATCATCACGTTGATGTGTACATGAAGCATTAACTGGAAGCACTTTGTCATTACTCATATCAGCCCGTGAGAAGATGTCAACCAACGGCTCTTAGAAGGAACTCCATGTAAAGATGACCCGATAAGAAGAAGCTCGGTTCTTACATGAGTTAGGAGCCGTATGACCATTTATACTCCAAAGTCAATCAACATGCTGTAAATTCACACTTCTTCTCCCCCTCAAGAATTGCATATGGAGTTGCCATTCTTGATTAAACAAGTGAATATCTTCGATAATGTAGTCGATTCACACTTCTCCCCTGCAAAAGTTGCATATGATGTCGCCATCTCCGTTTTAATTGAGCAAGTGGAATAAGATTACTAGCAACGGTAAGTCGGTTCACTTGATGGTGAGCGCATGGAAAAAGCATGAAGCATGTTGACGAGAATGGTCATAATAAGAAGATTTCTCTTCTTTCGAAGATAAAGCGCTTCAAGCGTACACTTTTCTTTTCTTTAACGAACGGGGTTTGAACTGTTGTATTCAAATGTCATAAACACGAAGATTTCTCTTCATTCGAAGATAATGCACAATGAAGCGTACATTTCTTTTCATTGAGGAACAAGGTTTGAGCCAAGTATTCAAGCGTCATAATCTCTCTTTACAACATCTCTTGGCTAACTTGTTAGCAACCCCATTATCATTCGAGAGACTCTTTGTCGTGAAAGGCGATGGAGAAAACCCAATATGATAAATTTGACCACAAGTAGAATAACCCGAACTCGTGACTTAAACTTGCTTTGTAACAAAGAGCGGTGCCGAGTTCATGCCCCTTTGAATCCCTAAGTACTCTATACTCTTCATCCAACCAACCATCAAGTATAAGACGTACATCACCTCTTGAAAATCCACAATTCAATGTGAAACTGAGCACAACAACGTAACTCCTTAAAGTGATAGTTAACCAGGTCTTCATCCATCCACCCCGACTGCTGGTAACTAGATTTCCAAGTCTTCGTCATTGTAAATGATAAAAGCTCAAACAAGGATCTTGAAGAATCTTCATCCAACAATCCCCGATTCCTTCAGATATTGATCTGGCATAACAGCGTTCGGGTCAAAGGAAACTTCCTTTTCTTCGAGCAAGTTTTTCAACCACCTAGGAAGTGAACCAAAGCGTTGTAGTATAGTATTAGGGTAAGCTTCGGGGATTGATATCATTCTCTAAGGGAATAGGAGTGCTAGTGAGAAATTTACTACGCTAAGGTTGAGGTTGAGGAAGATTATTTTTATCTTTTATATTTTTTAGAAACCGATTCGCCCGAGCGGTCTATCTTTTATTAGTCAACCACTGTGAATGGTCAACCATAAAGTCAAACATTTCGAACAAAATGCAATTAAGTCCGGAGGAGTTTAGTGTTTCCCCGGGTCGTTAAGTCCCAACGAGCTGTGCGATTGAATAGCTAAGTGGGGTCAAATTAAGTGGGGTCCACTGAGCTTAAGGCTCAAACAATGGCTGAAATTAAGTGGCCTGTGGGGTCCACTGAGCTTAAGGTTTGAAGGCCAAATTAAGTGGGGTCAAATTGAATAGCTGTGCGATTAGGACAAGGTTTGAAGGCCAAATTAAGTGGGGTCCACTGAGCTTAAGGCTCAAACAATGGCTGAAATTGTCACACCTCACGGAGGCGAAACACGAGGTGTAACGGAAGGAACATAAGCACAAGATAATAGAACATACCAACATTAATATTTAAAAGAAAGAGTACACCATTACAATACTAGTTTAGCCGTCATCGGCAAATATATTACAAAGTTTAGTTCCCAAAATATTGAGTTCTATTACATAATGATTTGTGGTGACAAGTGAAAACTTCATTATGCAAGACTTGGTAGAAAAAGCTTACTAACGATCACCTGAAATGCATGAGAGAAAAAAAAACGGGTCAACTATGAAAATAGTTGGTGAGTAAACACGTTTAGCAAAATAAGAAAACTCGAAAGAAATAATCAAAGCTTTCGGTTGATGAAAATGGTCCGCAAAGCAAAGGCATTGTAAATCCACTCGGCCCAAGTTTCGCCCATACAAAACTTGCAACCTGTGTGTTCACAACCCACCGCCAAAAGTAGTATGTCTAAAAGTCAAGTATAAACGGTCATAATAGTTCACAATATTGCACCACGTATATAATCATTCGTGGATGCTCCGATCATGGGAGACTTTGCACCGCTCCAACAAGGAGACTCCTTTGTCACTCAACCACCTAGGCGAATTATTGAGAACGCCCACCAATAAGGCGAGACTTTGCACACTCCAATCGATAAGGCGAGATTTATTGAGAACGCTCCACCAATAAGGCGAGACTTTATAGTGATGCTCCGAACATGGGAGACTTTATAGTGATGCTCCGAACATGGGAGACTTTGGGTCAAGGTCATAACATGTACGGTTCAATAAATTCCAACAAGTCATAAATTCGTAATTAAGTTCAAGGATTTGATTCGAGTTCACAAGTTCTAGTCAAACTAGTTAATAAAAGTAGTAAACAATTTAGCTCAAGAAAGGTTCATGCATTTCGCCCCAAAATATAGTAAAAACGGAAAAAGGGGGGTTGTGATTACTCACTTGGTAAACTGGTGTGATGACAAGAGTGAGTACACCGAGGTATAATGTGATGTGTTAACCGGGACCTATTACGAATGATATGATATGCAATGAGTTGCAATGTAATGTTATGCATGCATTTCGTATGTTATTTATACCATTTGCGAGTTTTGAAAATAATACTTATCGATTTAAAAATACTCTTTTGACGCCTTGACCCTTCAAAATCACTTTACAAGTTTTTACGTCAAAATGTCATCCTACAATGGTTTTATAATGATTTATAGTGAAATTTTCACTTTTCGTCGCAAAACAATGTCGCGAATTTTCATGAAAGTGATAAAATGGCTTTGGAAAACTAGTCGTAAAATGGTGTACGTCGAACGTTAGAGAACGAACTCGACGGTTTTGGAAAGTTTGTATCGAAATCTAGAAGTTTCGGTTCAGGAGTTTTCGCCAAAAAGGTCTCGAACATAGAGATAATAAGGGTTAAAGATAGTGATTTTGGCTAATTGTGGTGTAAAAAGTGAGTTTCGGCCAAGTTTGAACATCCGTAAATAATTTATTACAACTCCGCTATACAAACGGCTTGTTGTTTTGAAAAATATGCTCGGTGATCTAAATTTTACTAGAAGACATTTTGTTCCAAAAGTTCCACATCATAGTTAAAACACCTCCAACATGGTCGTTTTAGTTACCGTAACACTTGTCTCGTAAAATAATATAGTTTTTGAGAAAATAATAGTTACGGCAAATTTATGAAAACGTGCATATCTTTGTCGTTTCAAACCGCTTTCACGATAATACGTCCTTAGCTTCGTATCAAAGTATACTAATATATTTTTGATGAGTCGAAATAATTTGTGAAGCTTAAGGCTCGTTTTGACTCGTACAAGAAAAATATAGTATCTTGAAAATTACGAAAATTATATTTTTCGTCGTCAAACTTGTAAAATCCATAACTTTCGTTATAACTCCGCTTTTATCCGTTCAGCGCCACGGATTCGTTTTAAAGTATATTTTCTAAATATCAAGGCCAAAAGGTCGCGCCTACTGTCGGTTTTTCCAGAAAATCAAAATAAGGACAGAACCTATTTTATACGTATTGAAAATAGTTTTTCTCGTACCAAACCTATTCTAATCCCTTCAAATCAACTCTAAAACTAATCTAATCCTACCATACACCTTCTTAGGGTGTCATGGGTTCCTAATCACCATCAAGACCAAAGTATACCAAGGGGATAATTATAGGATGACCTTAATATATATATAACTCTAAAATCAAGTAAAAATGGTATAAACAACACAAATCATGCATGCTTGCTCCAAAAATGAAAAGATACATATGAGATGATAAGAAAACATGAAAAATGATAGAAACATGCTTACAAGTACTATGATGAGGTGCAAAGAACCAAGGTTAGCCTAAACACCCTAGGTTTTTATTTCAAAACCTTATAAAGAGTGTTATCTAGATTGTAATTACTTGAACTTGAGAAAAATTTTGTGATCCCCTTCACCCCTTATGGCTTGGACGATTTGGAGAAGAAGCAAAACCAGAGAGACTTTGCTAACTATGTGAAACATTTGAGATACATGAATGAGGTGAAAAGAAAGTGTAAGACTTAAGTAAATGTACACATCAAAAATCAAAGACCATACCAATCAATAATACATATCCTCCCCTTGAACCGGTTTTGGGGAGGTTTGTCCACAAAATTTCTTTTTTTTTTTTTTTTTTTTTTTTAATGTATATACTTTGTATATAATTGGTGTAAGTAATTTTGTAGGAAAATGTAAGTAAAGTGTAGATAATTGTAACTTTTGGTACAAGTAAGTTTTAATAGATCAAAATAGAATGTAATGAGATCATAAAAATTGTAAAAATACATTCCTTGTGAAATTTGAGTGATAAAATAATTATCGTATAATTTTTAAGAAACACGTCGTAATAATATAAATTTAACGATTTGTATACGAAATAAATTTAAAACACTAGTTAAACTCAAAATATAGTTTTTACAACTCAATGTAAGTATAAAAATATGTCGGGATCATTTTTGAAAGTAACGGATTAAATATTTAAAATAATAACTCACGCGATAACGTTTATTTAATATAAAATTCACGCGTTAAATGTGAAATGAAATGCCATGAATGAACTAATATGATGCATATATAATTTAAGAAATGACCGGAATTTGAGAATTGTGACAGAAATAGAGAGGCAGCTGGGTTGTGAACACAATAGAACCAAGAATAACCACTAGGGCCCACTGAGGTGGCCTGTAGGACCCACCAAAGTGGTGGTGATGGTGACTGTGGTAGTGGTGCAGCAGCTGCACAGGGGAGGTAACACTCCCTGCAGCTCACTTTGAAGCTGTGTGGGGCCCCCAATAAAAATCACAAAAATATAATAAAAATACAAGCTCAAGCACAAGCTGGGGGACTATAATATTGCAAAAGATGATAAGCTAAAACCTCAAAACAAAGTTATTAAAAATCTACAAAGATCAGACCATTTCAAAATACAAGCAACTTTTGACTTTTTGAGAATAAGAACAAGGCTGACTTTTATGAACTTTAGACTTGATTTGTTCACTGATTATGTTGTATTGAGTTAATTAAAGACTAATTTAAGCTGAGTCTACTAATTATGCACCAACATGAAGGATTTGGACTTGTAAATCCTTGACAGTTAACTCTCAAGGGATTGGATTTGGAATTTTGACCTTAAAGTGAACAAGCCCTGGTTTTAGTGGTTTGACTGAACTATATAGACCTTAAGTGATATATGCAAACCAAAGTTAACAACAATAACACCTATTGTCACAGTGAACACAGTCCAAACCAAACACCACTGATGCAACACTAACTTTTTATTTTCAAAGAAACTTATTAAATTAGACCTCAACACTGATTCCAATCTTCATTTTATGATTATAACAGTCCATAAAAGCATAAAAGATCAGCAATACAAGCATGAAACATGACATGAACCATATGCAATTTCAAGCTGTGAAATCAAGATTTTAAGCAACAACCAATTCCAATGAACAACCTAGCAATCTTAAGTACTAAAACAACTTAAGTACACATAATAAGCATATAGATCAAAGATAAACGACAATCTAAATCACCCACAAGAAATGCAAAAACTTAGAAATATGCTTACAAATGAAATCCGGTGAAGATCTGAACCAAGGAACAAGAACTACTCCTACAGAGCTTACCACTAAGCCTCTAACCCAGGGCAATCCATAATTCACCCTGCTCCAGCTTTCTTGATCATCTTGGCTGAATTCTGATTTTTTTTATCTAATTATGTGATTTTTTTGGTATTTTGTTTTTAACTCTAAACTGATTTTTATGATTTCTAAAAGCTTTCAGAAGCTTTATAGAGCTTATATGATCTATTTGAGTCCTTATCATCAAATACAACAACATACAAGTAAATTTGAGAATTTGAGCTTGAAAATGGCATAAACCGAATTCGCACTTGAAACTTGAAATTGATTCTTGAAAAAGATTTACAATACACTGAAATAGCTTAACAAAGTACTTGAAAGCTTTTAGATACACTGGAAATTGGAAATTTGATTTATCTGAAATACATAAACTACAATTATACTAGATATATCTTTTTCGCTTCTCCTTCCTTCTATTTATTAAACAAAAGTCTTCCTCTCTCTCTCTCGAGCATTTCTCATCAATAATGTGAGCCATTGGATGAGTAGACTTCATTTTAGCCGTTGATGGATTTTTGGCGCCAAAATACTCTTGCCAATTGGACCTGATGACTTGTAAGGAAGAAGAAGCAATTAATGCTTCTTGTTTTGTTGTTGAGGTGGAAGGGATAAGGTGAGGGGTTGTGAGCTGGAGGTATGGTGATGGAGAAAACCAGGGTGGTTTGGTGGAGCAGTGAGGAGGGAGTGGTATTGGAGGGAAAAGGGTGAGGTTGACCGGGTTTGACCTGGTATTACAAATACCAGGGGTGTGTTTTGGGCTTTAGGCAGAAATGGGCCAAGGGTTTGGGTTGGGTAAATAATACAAAGGGTCCGTTTGTTTTGTAGCTTATAAATCACAAGGACCATATTTGTAATTTTCTGAAAATGAGGGGCTGGATGTGTAAACCTTCCAAAGTTATTCCAAGGGTGAACTTTGCCAAGCTTCAATAGTACAAGGACCATAAAAGATAATTTTCTATTTTTAAACTTCCAAGGACTATTTTTGCCAATTTTGAAACTTGAAGGACCAAACTTGTAAATTCTCCAAACTTTTACCCAAGGATCATTTTGATAAATTTTGATTTTTAAAGGACTTGGGTTGACTTTTCTTCAAAACAAGTGCTCGTGGACCCGATTTTGTCAAGTTTTGAAAGTTGAGGGACCGAAATCGCCAATTATGCAAACTTTGTTCGTTTTCATACATTTTTAAACATTTTGCATCCGAAACATATAAAATACAATCCTTGGATATATTTTGTATTTTCTTTGCATATTTGAGTGTTTTTAAGTGTTTTGGCATTCGGATAAGACAAAAATGATGAGTATTTACACACTCATCAATCCCCACACTAAACTATTGCTAGTCCTAGCAATCTTTTATGAAAATTTAATGGATTTAAGTCTCTTTACCAAAAGTCATTACTCGAGTAGCCAATTGTTTCAGTTCAAGTAAGAACCTTGGTACAATGATAACCAAATGATTTTGAGCAAATCACCGACTTTCAACGGTTTTGATTTGTCTTTACCGAAGCCGTTTTACGGACTAGCCAACTCTTAGATAAAATATCTTTGGTGAGTCGATTACCAATTATGGTTTTCAAGCGCCTTTACCACAAGCCATAAACTTGCGGGCTAGCCAACTCTTTACTTTTAGGATATGGTGGTGAACACCATACAATTTTGGGCAAATTGCAAGTCGTCAACGGATTTGAGATATCTTTACCAAGAGCCGTTTGCTCTGGATTAGCCAATCCTTTTGTTTATTAGACATGGCGGATCGATAATCAGTAAGTCGAGTAAGTGCAAACACTTACTCCAAAAAAATTTTGGCCAAAATGGGGAATTGGGTGGTATAATTACATGATAAAATTAGTGAGAATTCCCCCCACACTAGAAATGAATATTGCCCTCAATATTCAAAGTACCGCGTATATCGAAACATAGAACGAAAAGGGAAATACTACGGGCATTTTTGTGATTTTATTATTATTATTATTATTATTATTATTATTATTATTATTATTATTTTTTTTTAATTTGGATAAAACTTATATACAAATGGGGCAACTCCCACACTAGGGTGGTAGAAAGTAGAAAGAAGTCGAAATATGGGTGAAAACCCATATGGTGTGCTCTTGTTTTGATTCCCGAGTCGCTAGCTTGACTCGATCCCTCATTCATTGGTTCATGGGGAAAGTTTGTAGATCCGGACAACCACGGTGGAATGTTCTCTCCAAAATAGTGCTTCAATCGATGACCATTCACTTTAAAATTTGGACCATCGGGTTGAGATAACTCAATGGTTCCATAAGGAAATACTTTAGTGATGGTCCGACCGGTAGGATTTTAGTTTTCCGAGAAAATCTTCAATCTTGAATTGAAAAGAAGGACTCGATCACCGACGTTGAAAACGCGGTTCTTGATTTTGAGTCATGAATCTTCTTTGTCTTTTCTTTGTAGATCAAAGAGTTCTCGTATGCTTGATCACGTAGTTCATTTAATTCATTTATTTGAACTTTCCGGTGATCACCACCGTCTGAATATCGGTTGGCATGTTTCAAGGCCCAAGTATGCTTTGTGCTCAAGCTCAATCGGCAGATGACACGCCTTCCGTACACTAGCTTGTATGGAGTACAGATGGGTGTTTTATAAGTCGCACGGAAGGCCCAGTGCGTCATCTAGCTTATCCGACCAAGAGGCACGGTTTTAGCCATCGTCCTCTCGAATTCTTTTAATCCTCGGTTGGAAACTTCCACTTGCCCACTTGTTTGGGGTGGTACGCGATGAGAGACGGTGAGTTACACCATACTTTGCATGACTCTATCAAACCGGTCATTGCAGAATGCGTACCACGATCAGCGATTATAGCTCGTGGAGTTCCAAACCTAGCAAAAGAGATTTTAAGAATTTCACAACAACTCGGGCATCGTTGGTAGGCAAAGCTTTCGCTTCAACCCATTTTACAAATAGTCAAGCCACGGTATGTATTTATTTCCTCGAGATGAAGGAAATGGCCCCATAAAGTCAATGCCCGGATGTCAAAATCTCACACACTTGAATGGCGTTTTGCGGCATTTCATTTCTTTGTGAGATATTTCCGTGACGTTGACAAGCGTCACGTGTTTTGACAAATTCGTGGGCATCCTTGTAAATCGTGGGCCAATAAAATCCGGAATCAAACACCTTCTTGGCGGTGTAGTTAGGGCTATGATGTCCCCAAGAGGTCCGAATGGCAAGCCTTGAGAATGTCATTGGCTTCGACCATACACACATCGCCTGATGACTTGATCCGCGCAAATTTTGAATAAGTAGGGTCGTCCCGAGTAATGTTTTACATCTTTAAAGAATTTGTTTTTCCGTGGGACGACATCCCTTTCACCATAAAGTTACCCCATGGTAATTTGCAAAGTCAAGAAACCATGGGGTAGAAGAGTCTCCACGAAAAGAAACCACATTGAGTGTTTCGAGAGGAAATGTTTCGCTTATTTCCTTTTCTCGAACACATCCTGGTGAGGGTTTTCTAGACGGACAAATGATCGTGAGCCCGGGTTCTCGGCTCCTTTTTATCACGTATAATGATATCAAGTTCTTGCGGAGGAGAACCCAGTGAGCAATCTCGACTTTGCATCTTGTTTTGCAAAGAGATATTTGAGAGCGAGTGATCCGTATACACCACGCATTTGGTCAAGATTAGGTATGGCGAAACTTCTCAAACGCATACACCACGGCTAATAATTCTTTTACGTAGTGGTGTAATGGGTTTGAGCTTCGATCGTAGTCTTACTCGCGTAGTGGATAATTTGAAAATGTGTGGTTTCGTTGCCCGGACTGCACCGATAGCAAAATCACTTGCATCGCACATGAGTTCAAAGGGTAAATCCGATCGGGGCAACGAGAATGGGTGCTTCCGTAGCTTTTTCTTTAATGTTTCAAAAGCTTCGATGCACTCGGTGAGAAGATAAAAGGAGCATCCTTATCAAGGAGATGAGTCATAGGCCGAGCGATTTTAGAAAAATCTTGTATGAATCTGCGATAAAAACCGGCATGACCTAAAAACTCCTAATACCTTTGACGGTAGTAGGATGAGGCAATTGGCAATGACATCCACTTCGCTTTGTCAACCTCAATCCCGTTTTGAAATCTTATGGCCTAGGACAATTCCTTCCTTGACCATAAAATGGCTCTTTTCCCGGTTTAGACAAAGATTGGTGTCTTCACAATTGTTTGAGCATTTTTTCTAAATGAGAGAGACATGTTTGAAATGAGTCCCCAATGACGAGAAGTCATCCATAAACACCTCCATTGTTTCCCGATCATGTCATGGAAAATTGCCATCATACATCGTTGGAACGTGCGGGAGCGTTACATAGGCCAAAAGGCATCGTCTGTAGGCAAAAGTTCCGTATGGGCGGTGAATGTGGTCTTTTCTTGATCCCGTGGATCAATGGGGATCTGAAAATACCCGAGAAACCATCTAGGAAACAATAGTATTAGTTCCTGCTAATCTCTCAAGCATTTGGTCCATGAAAGGTAGAGGAAAATGGTCTTTACGGGTGGCTTCGTTTAACTTGCGATAGTCAATACACACACGCCATCCCGTAACCAATCGAGTTAGAATTAACTCGTTTTCTTCATTGTGACAACAGTTATGCCACCTTTTTGGAACACGGTGGATGGGATCGACCCAAGGACTATCGAGATCGGGTAAATTAAACCGGCGTCAAGAAGTTTGAGAACCTCCTGTTTGATAACCTCATGAATCTTAGGATTCACCCTTCTCTCGATGTTGAATCTTTGGTTTGAAATCATCCTCCAATAAAATCTTGTGCGTACAAAATTGGGGTTAATACCCTTGATGTCGGAGAGTCTCAAGCAATTGCTTACTTGTGCAACTTCAAAACCTTTATGAGAGTAGTCTTCTCCTCCTCCGTTAAGTCCTTAGCAATTATGACGGTAATTTATCATCACCTCCAAGAATGCATACTCGAGATGAGGAGGTAGGTCCTTAAGTTCAACCTCGGAAATTCTTCGTAGATGTTTGTACGGTTTGATTTCTTCAATCGTGATCTCTTTCGGAGGGAGTGACGGTAATGGATCTTCATTTAACAATTGCTCAAGATAAAGGATATCTCCTCCGAATCATAAACGCCATCATCAATTCCGGTGGAATCGATTCATCATTAGCAAGAAACTCATCGATCTCTTCTAAAAGAAGTCACCTCCTCAAACGGAGTAAGAGAGGGAAGAATCGGCAATAATTGGTTGAGAAGATGTGGTGGGATCCCACCACGAATTATGAAAATAACCAAGAAACTCTCGAGAGTACTCCTCGAAGCAATATCAATTACATCGATTCGATTAACCGATTGACATCATAGTTTGAGAGTATCTCAAGTTTGATCAAGGTTAAAGGTGACAACTTCATTACCCACACGTAATGTGATTTCTTGCTCAAATACATCAATGAGAGCACGCCCGTTCTCGTGAATCCTCGTCCAATAATGAGGGAACCCGATGATCGGCATCGAAGTCAACAACCACGAAGTCGGTGGAAAATGGAACTTTCCTACTTTCACAAATACATCCTCGGCGATGCCAAGAGGACGCGATATTGAACGATCGCAAGCTCAAGAGTCATGCGGTGGGAATAAGTTCGGAAGAAAGTTTCTTCCATACTTAATAAGGCATCAGTTGATGCTTGCACCAAGATCGGCAAGGGCAAAGCATTCAATCGTTCTGGAAAAACACAAGGTAGAAGAAATTTTCCAGATTTCCAAGCTTCGGGAAGCTTCTTTATGAAGCACGAGCGGTTCTCGTTCGAAGGAGTTTTAGCCATTTCAAACAGTTTTCCTTGTTGCTTAACATGTGTTTGAGAGTTGATGCAAACTTGGGCATCGGCATGATAGCATCCATAAAGCTTATGTCAAAATATAGTTCTTGGAAAATTTGAAAAATTTGTCCATTTGATAGCTTTGCTCATTTAAGCGTGATGGGTAAGGAATAGAAGTTTTGGATTTGGGGTTTTCAACGGAGGTTCAAAACAACTCTGGTTTGGATTGGGTTTCGGACAACTTGAGGATGGACATGTCTTTGTGCTCTGTGAGCTAGTGGGTTGCACTTGGTCCTTTGTCGCCTCAGTTCACTTTCCACTACCTTCGGGAGAGAAGAAGAAGCGGAGGAATAGCGGGTCCATCATATGAAGCACCACTTCGGTTGTGATCGCCTTTGCATCGCCCCTCGGATTAGCGATCGTGTTGCTAGGTAAAGTACACCGAGCGAGGGTCGATCATTTAAAGACTTCTTAATGTCGAAATCGGCTTACCAACAACCTATTCATTTCCTCTTGGGATTTCATGAATTGCTTCAACAACTCATCGGATGATGGTCCGGTTGGAACAATGGGTTGATTTTGTGTAGGAAAATTTTGGCCTCTATTGTTTGGATTAGGGCCTTGATTTTGGAAATTTCTTGATTATTGCCATGAAAATACCACAGGTTGAAATTTCCACGACCTTGGTTTCTATTAAAATTTCCTTGGTTTTGGAAATTTTGACTTTGATTTTGAAAACCGTTATTCGACTAAAATTACCTTGGTTTTGAAAACCTTGGTTCGTTCTATTCGATTTTGATTACGGTTTTGGTTTGGTTGAAACAAGGTGGTCGGGGTAGTGGTTAGGACGGTGGTTCGGGTCCATAGGAGCACGGTATTGGTTGCCTCTGAATTGGAAATCCCGCCCACGCGTTTGCTTCAAAAGGGTTACCATCGGTGGCCATCTGATTGTAATAGGCATGGGGCCACCGCATAGTAACACATACTTCACTTTCTTAACTTCAGCAGGAGGTGAAGTTTGTGGAAAAGAAACTTTCTTTTGGTTGGAGAGAACCAAAGCTTGAATTGCTTAGTGAGCTTGTCAATCTTAGCATCG